>JAIUJO010000123.1:1412500-1442500 GCA_023846275.1 Vanilla planifolia | reverse complement strand
ACTCTTCTTCTTCTTACTCTTCTTCTTTGTGATCTTCTTTTTGTTCTTCTTCGTCTTCTTCCTCACCTTCCTCTTCTTCTTCTTCTTCTACTTCTTCTTCTTCCTCTTTTACTAGTTCTTCCTTATCTTTCTCATCTTCTTCTTCTTCTTCTTCTTCTTCTTCCCCTTCTTCTTCTTCTTCTCCTTGATCTTCTTCCTATTTTTACTCTTCCTCTACTTCTTCTTCTTTCCCTTCTTCTTCCTCATCTTCTTCTTCATCTTCTTCTTCTTCTTCTACTACTTGCACATATTCTGCTGCTTCTTTCTTTTCTTCTTCTTCTTCTTCTTCTTCTTCTTCATCTTCTACTTCTTCTCCTTCTTCCTTTTATTTTTCTTCCTCTCCTTCTTTCTCGTCTTCTTCTTCTCCTCCTCCTTCTCTGTCTTCTTCTCCTTCTCCTTTTCCTTCACCTTATTTTACACCTCCATCTCGTTCTCCTCTTCTTCCTTTTCTTTCTCCTTCTCCCTCTCCTTCATCTCCTTCTCCTTCTTCTTCTTCTTCTTCTTCTTTTGTCATTGCTCATCTTTCTTCTTTATTATTTCTTCTTTCTTACTTCTTCTTCCCTCTTCCATATTCTTTCCTCCTTCCTTCTTCCTTCTTCCTTCTTTAATCTTGCTTCTTCCATCTTCCTTCTTCCTTCTTGCTTCTTTCTTCTTCCTTCTTCCTTCTTCCTTCTTCTTTCTTCTTTCTTTTTTCTTCTTTCTTCTTCCTCTTTTCTTCTTTCTTCTTTCTTCTTTCCTCTTCTTTCTTCTTATTCCTTCTCATTTCATCTTTCTTACTTTTTTCTTCTACTTTCTTCATCATCTTCTACCTCTTCTTCTTGTTCTGCTA
The DNA here is from genome assembly GCA_023846275.1 of Vanilla planifolia. Lineage (NCBI taxonomy): Eukaryota > Viridiplantae > Streptophyta > Magnoliopsida > Asparagales > Orchidaceae > Vanilla > Vanilla planifolia. The sequence continues at coordinate 1,441,632 of JAIUJO010000123.1, read as the reverse complement.
CAACTACTACTGCTTCTTCCTATTCTTCTTGTTATTCTTCTCTTCTGCTTCTTCTTTTACTACTTATTCTACTTCTTCTTCTACTACTTGTTCTTCTTCACCCATTCTTCTACTTCTTTGACTTCTACTTCTTCTACTTCTTTGGTTTCCTCTTCATCATCATTATCATCTTCTTCTTCTTCTTCCTTGTCTTTTTTTCGCCTTTTTCTCTCCCTCTTCTTCTTCTTCTTCTTCTTCTTCCTCCTCATCTTCTTCCACTTCTCCTTCATCTTCCTCATATTCCTCTTCTTTCTCTTCTTCTTCTTCTTTTTCTTCTTCTTATTCATCTTCTTCTTCTTCTTGTTCTTCATCATGATCAGTATGATCTACTTCTTCTTCTTCTTCTTCTTTGTCATCTTCTTCCTCTTCTTCTTCTTTTTACCCTTCCTCTTCGTCTTCTTCTACCACCTTCTCTTCCTTTTCCTCGTCTTTGTCTTCATCTTCTTCTCCATCTTCTTCTTCTATTTCTTCTTCATCTTCTTCCTTCTTCCTTCTTACTTCTTCCTTTTTCCTTCTTTCATCTTCATCTTTCTTCTTCTTTTTTCTTTCCTCTTTCTTCTTCAGTCTTTTTCTTCTTCTTCTTCTTTTTTTCTTCTTTTTCTTCTTCCTCTTCTTCTTCTTACTCCTTTTCTTCCACTTCTTCTTTTTTTCTTTCATCTTCTACTACTTCTTCATCTTCCCCTTCTTCTCTTCTTCTTCTTTATTCTTCTTCTTCTTCCTCTTCCCGTTCTTCTTCTTCTTCCTCTTATACTTTTTCTTCTAGTACTTCTTTTTCTTCTTCATCTTCCCCTTCTTATTATTATTATTATTCTTCTTCTTCTTCTTCTTCTTGCTTCTTCTCCTCCTCCTCCTCCTCCTTCTTCTTCTTCTTCTACTTCTACTTCTTCATTTTCTTCCTTTTCTTATTCTTCTTCTTCTTCTTCTTCTGCTTCTTCTTCTTCTTCTTCCTCCTCTATTTCTTCTTCTTCTTCTTCTTCTTCTTCTTTTACTACTACTTCTTTCAATTCTTCTTATTCTCCTTCTTCTTCTTCTGTTTCTTCCTCTTTATCGTTTTCTTCCTCTTCTTCTTGTTCCTATCCTTCTTCTACTTATTCTTCTTCTTCATCTTCTTCTTCTTCTTCCTCTGTTCTTCCACTTCTTCATCTTCTTCTTCTTCTGGTTCTTCTTCTTCTTCTTCTTCTATTTTTATTACTTCTTTTTCTTCTTCTTCTTCTATTTCCTCTTCTTCCTCTACTTTTTCTTCTTCTTCTTCTTCTTTGTCTTCTTTTACTTCCTCTTCACTTCTTCTTCTTCTTCTTCTTCTTCTTCCTTTACTCTTTTTCCACTTCTTCTTCTTCATCAACTTCTTCTTAATTTTCTTCTACTTCTTATTCTTTTTCTTTTTCTTCTTGTACTTCTTCCTCATCTTCTTCTTGTTCTTCTTCAACATTTTCTTCTTCTTCTTGTTCTTTTTCCTCTTCTTCTTCTTCTTCTTCTTCTTCCCTTTCTTCTTCTTCTTCCCCTTCCTCTTCATCTACTTCTACCACTTCCTCTTTATCTTCCTCTTCATTTTCCTCTTCCTCTTCTTCTTCCTCTTCTTCTTCTTCTTCTTCGTCTTCATCTTCTTCCTTCTTCTATCTTCCAACTTCCTAATTACTTCTTCCTTCTTATTTCTTCCTTCTTCCATCTTCCTATTCCCTCTTCCTTCTTTGTTTCTTTGTTCGTCTTCTTTCTTCCATCTTCTTTCTTCTTCCTTCCTTCTTCTTTCTTCTTCATTTTTACTTGTTCTTCTTTTTCTTCTTCTTCCTCATCTTCCTCATCTTCTTTTTCTTCTTCCTCTTCTACTTGCTCAGCTTCTTTTTCTTCTTCCTCTTCTTCTTCTTCTTCTTCTTCTTCTTCCTCTTATTATTATTATTATTATTATTATTATTATTATTCTACATCTTCGCTTTATTCCTCTTCTTCTTTTTCCTTTTCTTCTTCTTCTTCTTCCTGTTCTTCTTCCTCTTCTTCTTCCTCTACTTTTTTTTCTTTTTTCTTCTTCTTTTTCTTCACCTTCTTGTTCTTATTATTATTCTTCTATTTCTTTTTCTTCTACTTCATCTTCTTTGTCTCCTTCTTCTTCTTCTTCTTCTTCTTCTTCTTTTTCTTCTTCCTCTTCTACTTCTTCTTCCTCTTTTTCTTCTTCTTCATTATCATCATTTTCATCTTCTTCTTCTTTTACTTCTTCTTTTTTCTCTTCATCTTCCCCTTCTTCATCCTCTTCTTCATCTTCTTCTTTCTTCTTAATACTTAATCCTTAATTCCTACCCCTTAATCTTTAATAGGTAATCTGTAATCCCTAATTCCAAATTCCTAATCCTTCATTCATAATCCCTAATCTCTAATCTCTATTCCTTGTCTTGAATTTCTTATCTTAAATCTCTAATCTCCCATCACTAATTCATAATCCCAAAACCTTAATCCATTATCCCTAATACTTAGTACTTAATCCCCCCTAAATCCCTTATTTCTAATCCTTAAACCCTAATCACTATTCTTATCCCTATTATAGTATTTCAAATCCTTATTTTCAAATCCTTATACCTAATCCCTAATCCCTAAAACCTAACCATAATTACTAATTCTTAATCCCAAATCTTTCATCCAAAAACCCTAATCTCTAATCATTATTCCCTTATCTATAAATCTAAATCCTCCCTCCCTAACACATAATCCCCAACCCCTAATATCTAATTCTTAATCTCTAAGCCATCGCACACAACTCTATAATCTATCTTCTTCTTCTTCTTCTTCTTCCTTTTCTTCTTCCTTGTCCACTTCTTCTTCGTCTTCCTATTCTTCTTCATCTTCCTCTTCTTCTTCTTCTACTTTCTCTTATTCTTCTCCCTGCTCCTCTTTCTCTTCTTATTCTTCTTCTTCTTTTTCTTCTTCTTCCTCTTCTTCTTCTTCTACCAATCCTTCTTATTCTTCATCCTCCACTTCTTCTTCTTCTTCTTGCCTTCTCCTTCTTCTTCTTCTTCTTCTTCTTCTTCTTCTTTCCCTCCATCTTCTACTTCTTCTCCTCCTGTTCTTCATCTCACACTTCTTCTTCTTCTTCTTCTTCTTCTTCTTCTTCTTCTTCCTCCTCCATCTCTTCTTCTTCTTCTTTTTCATCTTCTTCTTTTTCTTCTTCTTCTATTACTTCTTCTACTATTTGTTATTATTGTTGTTGTTGTTGTTCTTCTTCTTCTTCTTCATCTCTTCTTCTACATTTTTGATTTCTTCTTCTTTTTCTTCTTCTTTTTCATCTTCTTTGCCATCTTCTTATTCTTCTTCTTTTTCCACTTCCTCCTCCACCTCTTCTTCATCCACTTCTTCTTCTTCTTCTTATTCCTTTTCTTCTTCTCCATCTTCTTCTTCTTCTTCTTCATTTTGTTCTTCTTCTTCTTCATCATCATCTTCTTCTTCTTCTTCATCGTCTTCGTCCTCTTCTTCTTCTTCTTCTTCCCCTTCCCTTTATCTTCTTATAACTCCTCTTCCTCTTCCTCTCCTTCTTCTTCTTCTTCTACTTTGTCATCTTCTTCCTTCTTCCTTCTTCCATCGTCTCTCTTCCTTCTTTTTTCTTTCCTCTTTCTTCTTCTTTCTTTTTCTTCTTCTTCTTCTTCCTATTTTTCTTCTTCTTTCCCTTCCTCTTCTTCTTGCTGTTCCTCTTCTTCATTTTCTTCTTTTTCTTCATCTTCTTTTTCTTCATCATCTTCTCCTTCTTCTTTTTTTCTTCTTTTTCTTCTTGTTGTTCTAATTCCTTTTCCCATTCTTCTTCTTCGTCTTCTTCTTCAACTACTACCACTACTACAATTACATCTTCCTTTTTTTCTTCTTCTTCCTCTTTTTATTCTTCTTTTTCTTCTTTTGTTTCTTCTTCTTCTTCTTCTCCTTCTTCTACTCTTCTTATTCTTTCTTTTCTTATTCTTCTTCTTCTTCTTCTTCTTCTTCATCATCTTTTTCTTCCACCACTTTTTCATGTTCTTCTTCTTTTATTTCTTTTTATTCTTCTTATTCTCATTCTACTTCTTCTACTACTTTTTCTTCTTCTTCTTCTTCTTCTTCTTCTTCTTCTTTTTCTTCTTTTTCTTCTTTCTCAATTCTTCTACTTCGTCTTCTTCTTCTTCTTCCTCTTCTTCTTCTTCTTCTACCTCTTCCTCTTCTTCTTCATCATCTTCTTCTTCTTCTTCTTCTTCTTCTTCTTTCATTTCCTCTTCTTCCTCTTTTTCTTCTTCTTCTTCTTCTTTTTCTTCTTCTACTTCCTCTTCTCTTCTTCTTCTTCTTCTTCTTCTTCTTCCTGGTCTTCTTTTTCCACTTCTTCTTCTTCATCATCAACTTCTTCTCATTCTTCTTCTACTTCTTTTTCTTCTTCTTCTTTTTCTTTTTCTTCTTCGTCTTCTTCTTGTTCTTCTTCCTCATCATCTTCTTCTTCTTTAATTCCTCTTCTTCCTCCTCTTCTTCTTCTCCTTCCTTTTCTCCTTCTTCTTCCCCTTCCTCTTCATCTTCTCCTACCTCTTGCTCTTTCTCTTCCCCTTCCTTTTCCTCTTCCTCTTCTTGTTCTTCTTGTTCTTCTTTTTCTTCGTCATCTTCTTCCTTCTTCTATCTTTCATCTTCCTTATTCCTTCTTCCCTATTTCTTCCTTCTTCCTTCTTCCTTTTCCTTCTTCCTTCTTCCGTCTTCTTTCTTCCTTCATCGATCTTCTTTCTTACTTCTTTTCACTTCTTTCATCTTTCTTCTTTCTTTGCCTTTCTACTTCCTCTTTTTCTTCTTCTTCCTCATCTTCATCTTATTCTTCTTCTTCATTTTTTACTTCCACTTCTTCTTCTTCTTTTTCCTCTTCTTCTTTTTCCTCTTATTATTATTGTTATTATTCTTAGTATTCTATGTCTTCGTCTTCTTCCTCTTCTTCTTTTTTCTCTTCTTCTTATTCTTCTTGTTCTTCTTTTTCTTCTTTTTGTACTTCACCATCTTCTTCTTCTTCTACTTCTTTTTCCTCTTCGTCTTCCCCTTCTTCTTCCTCTCCTTTTTCTTCTACTACTACTACTTCACCTTCTTTTTCTTCGTCTTCTTCTTTCTCTTATCCTTCTACTTCTTCTTTCTCCCTAATACTTAACCCTTAATTCCTAATCCTTAATCTTTAATTCTTAATCCCTAATCTTAAATTCTTAGTGCCTACTCCTTAATCCATAATCCCTAATCTCTAATCTCAAATCCTTGTCTTGAATTCCAAATCCAAAATCTCTAATCTCTAATCCCTAATAAATAATCCTAAAACCTTAATCCTTAATCCTTAATCCTTAATACTTAATACTAAATCCTTAACCTTTTAATCCCTTACTTCCAATCCCTAATCCATATCTAATCCCTAATAACTAATTCCTAATTTTTTCCCCCAAATCCCTTTTACCTAATCCCTAATCTAAACCCTAAGCTTTATTCCTAATTCTTAATCTCGAATCACTAATCCCTAAACCCTAAACCCTAATTCTTTATCCATAATCCCTAATCGATAAATCCAAACCCTCCCTCCCTAACGCGTTATCCCCAATCCTAATAACTAATTCCTAATCTATAGGACGTCACCCATTACTCTATAATATGTCTTCTACTTCTTCCTCTTCTTTCTCTTCTTGTTCTTTCTCTTTTCCTTTTTCTTCGGCCTTGTCCTCTTCTTGTTGTTCTTCCTATACTTCCTCATGTTCCTCTTCTTCTTCTTCTTCCTCCTCCTCCACTTCCTCTTCTTATTCTTTGTCTTATTTTTCTTCTTCCTCCTCCTCTTCTTCCCCTTCTTCTTCTTCTTCTTCTTCTTATTCTTCTTCTTATTCTTCTTCTTATTCTTCTTCATTGTCTTCATTCTCTTCTTCTTCTTCTTCCCCTTCTTCTTATCTTCTTCTACCTCCTCTTTCTTTTCCTCTCCTTCATCATCTTCTTCTTCTACTTCTTCATCTTCTTCCTTCTTCCTTCTTCTTTCTTCTTTCTTCTCTATTCCTTCTTTTTCTTTCTTCTTTCTTCTTCTTTCTTTTTCTTCTTCTTTTTCTTCATCTTCTTCTTCTTCTTCTTCTTCTTGCTCTTCCTCTTTTTCATCTTCTTCTTCTTTTTTTCATCTTCTTCTTCTTCCTGTACATCTTCTCCTTCTTCTCTTCTTCTTTTCTTCTTCTTCTTCAACTTCCTCTTCCCATTCTTCTTCTTCTTCTTCTTTTTCTTCTTCTTGTACTACTACGACTACTACTACTTCTTCTTCTTCTTCTTCTTCCTCTTCTTCTTCTTCTTCCTTTACTTATTCTTCTCCTTCTTCTTCTTCTTTTGCTTCTTCTTCTTCTTCTTCTTCTTCTCCTTCTTCTTCTCTTCTTCTTATTTTTCCTTTTCTTATTCTTTTTCTTTTTCTCCTTCATCTTCTTCTTCCTCCTCTTTTTCTTCATCTTCTTCTTTTATTTCTTCCTCTTCTTGTTATTCTCATTCTTCTTCTTCTGCTACTTTTTCTTCTTCTTCTTCTTCTTCTTCTTCATCTTCTTCTTCTTCCTTACTTCTTCTGCTTCTTCATCTTCTTCCTCTTCTTCTTCCTCTTCCTTCACCTCTTCTTCTTCCGTTTCCTCCTCTTCCTTTACTTCTTCTTCTTCGTCTTCTTTCTCTTCTTCTACTTCCTCTTCCCTTCCTCTTCTTCTTCTTCTTCTTCCTTGTCTTCTTTTTCCACTTTTTCTTCTTTTTCATCAACTTCTTCTCATTCCTCTTCTATTTCTTCTTTTTCTTTTTCTTTTTCTTTTTCTTCTTCATCTTCTTCTTGTATTTCTTCCTCATCATCTTCTTCTTCTTCTTCTTCCTCCTCCTCTTCTTCCTCTTCTTCTTCTTCTTCTTCTTCTTCTTCTTCTTCCTTTTCTCCTTCTTTGCCTTCCTCTTCGTCTTCTCCTACCTATTCCTCTTTCTCTTCCTCTTACTATTCCTCTTCCTTTTCTTCTTCTTCTTCTACTACTACTTTACCTTCTCACTCTTCATCTTCTTCTTGCTCTTATCCTTCTCCTTCTTCTTTCTCCTTAATACTTAATCCTTAATTCATAATCCCTATCTTTAATACCTAATCCCTAATCTCAAACTTTTAATCCCTAATCCTTAATCCATAATCCCTATTCTCTAATCCCTAATCCTTGTCTTGAATTCCTAATAAAAAATCTCTGATCTCTAATCCCGAATAGATAATCCCAAAACCTTAATCCTTAATTCCTAATACTTAATACTAAATCCTTAATCTTTTAATCCCTAATTTCTAATCCCTAATCCATAATCTAATCCCTAATATGTAATTCCTAATTTTTTTCCCAAATCCCTAATACCTAATCCCTACTCTCTAAACTTTAAGTCTTATTCCTAATTCTTAATCCCAAATCCCTAATCCCTAAGCCCTAATACTTTATCCATAAACCCTAATCGATAAATCTGAATCCCTCCCTCCCTAATGGGTTATCCCCAATCCCTAACACCTAATTCGTAATCATTAGGATGTCGCCCACTACTTTATGATCTATCTTCTTCTTCTTCTTTTTCTTCTTTCTCTTCGTGTTCTTTCTCTTTTCCTTTTTTTGCTACTTTGTCCTCTTCTTGTTCTTCTTCCTATTCTTTCTCATCTTCTTCCTCCTCTTCTTCTTCTTCTTCTTCCTCCTCCTCTTCTTATTCTTTGTCTTCTTTTTCTTCTCCTCCTCTTCTTCCTCTTTTTAATTTTCTTCCTCTTCTTCTTCTTCTTCGTCTCCTTCTTATTCATCTTCCTCTTCTTCTTCTTCTTCGTCTTTTTTTCTTCTACTTCTTCTCCTTCCTGTTCTTCTTACTACTCTTCTTCTTCTTCTTCATCATCTTCTACTTCATTTTCATGTAGTTCTTTTTCTTCTTCTTCTTCTTCTTCTTTTACTTCTTTTGTTTCTTCTTCTTCTACTACTTGTTCTTCTTCGTCTACTTCTTCTTCTTCTTCTACTTCTTTGACTTCTTCTTCTTCTTCTTCGATTTTCTCTTCATCTTCTTGTTTTTCTTCTTCTTCTTCTTCTTTGTTTTATTCTTCGTCTTCTTCTTTGTCTTTTACTTCTTCTTCTCTACTTCTTCAACATCTCCTCCTTCTTTCTCCTCCTCCTCCTCTTTTTCTTCTTCTTCTTTTCCTTCTTCTTTTCCCTCTTCTTCCTTTTCATCTTCTTCTTTTTCTTCTTCGTCTTCATTTTCTTCTTCTTCTTCTTCGTCTTCTTCTTCATCATCGTCTTCTTCTTCTTCTTCATCTTCTTCATCTTCTTCTTCTACTTCTTCTTCATCTTCTTCATCTTCTTCTTCCTCATCATCTTGTTCCTCTTCTTCTTCTTCTTCCCCTTACACTTCATCTTCTTCTACATTCTCGTCTTCATCTCTGTCTTCCTCTTCCACTTCTTCATCTTCTTTTTCTTTTTCTTCTTCTTCTTCTTCTACTTTTTTATCTTCATCTTCTTCCTACGTCCTTCTTCCTTCTTTCTTCCATTTTCTCTCTATCTTATTTTTTTCTTTCCTCTTTCTTCTTCTTTCTTATTCTACTACTTCTTCCTTTTCCTCTCTTTATTATTCTTCTTCTTTTCTTCTTGTTCTTTCTTTTCTTCTACTTCTTCTTCTTCTACTATTACTTCTACTTCTTCTTCTTGCTCATTTTCTTCTTCTTCTTCTTCTTCTTCTTGCTCATTTTCTTCTTCTTCTTCTTCTTCTTCATCATCTACTCCTTCCCCTTTTTCTCATTCTCCTTCATCATCTTCTTCTTCTTCTTCTTCTACTTCTTCTTTTTTGTCTTCTTCTTCTTCCTCCTCCTGTTCTTCTTCTTCCTCTTCTTCTTGTTCTTCTTTGTCTTCTATATCCACTCCTTCCTCATCTTCTTCTTCTTCTTTGTCTTCTTCTATCACCTCTTCTCTTTTTCTTCTTCTTCTTTTTCTTCTTCTTCTCCTTCCATGTCTTCTTTTTCCACTTCTTTTTCTTCATCATCTTCATCGTCTTCATCAACTTCTTATTCTTCTTCTACTTCTTCTTCGTCTTCTTTTTCTTCTCTTCTTGTTGTTGTTGTTGTTCTTCTTCTTCTTCTTTCTCTTCTTTTTCTTCTTTTTGTTCTTCTTCATCATCTTCTTCTACTTCTTCTTGCATTTTTCCTTCTTCTTCCCCTTCCTCTTCGTCTTCTTCTACCTGTTCCTCTTTCTCTTCCTCCTTCTTTTTCTCTTCCTCTTTTTCTTCTTCTTCTTCTTCTTCTTCCTTCTTCTATCTTCCATCTTTCTTATTCCTTCTTCATTCTTGTTTCTTCCTTCTTCCTTCTTCTTTTTCCATCTTCGTTCTTCGTTGTCTTTCCGCCTTCTCCCATCTTCTTTCTTCCTTTTCCTTTCTTCTTTCATCTTTCTTGTTTCTTCTTCTTTCTTCATTTTTCTTCTTTTTCTTCTTCTTCCTGATCTTCCACTTCTTCGTTTTCTTTCTCTCCTTCTTCCCCATCTTCTTCTTCTTGTTCCTCATCTTCTTCTTCTTCTTCTTCTTCTTCTTCTTCCTCTTCTTCTTCTTGTTATTTTTACGATGCTTATAATTATTCTACTTCTTCTTCTTCACCTTCTTCTTTTCTATTTCCCCTTCTTCTTCTTGTTCTTCTTCTTCTTCTTCCTACTCTTCTTGCTCTTCTTCTTCTACTTTATTTTCTTTTTCTTTTTCTTCTTCTTCTTCTTCTTCTTCTTCTCCTTCTCACTCTTGTTCTTATTCTTCTGCCTCTTCTATTTCTTTTTCTTCGATTTTCTCTTCTTCTCCTCCTTCTTCTCCTTCTTCTTCTATTTCTTCTTCTACTTTTTCTTCTTCTCCTCCTCCTTTCTTTTATTCTTCTTCTTCTTCTTCTTCTTCTCTTCTTCTTGTTCTTCTTCTTCTTCTTCTTCTTCTACTACTACTACAACTTTGCCTTCTTTTTCTTCTCCTTCTTACTCATGTCCTTCTTCTTTCTCCCTAGTCCTTAATCCTTAATTCCTAATTCCTATTCTTTAATATGTAATTCCTAATCTCTAATCCCTAATCCCTAATCCTTGATCTCTAATCCTTGATCCAATATGCCTAATCTCTAATCTTTAATCTTTGTCTTCAATTCCTAATCCTAAATCTCTAATCCCTAATTCATAATCCCAAAACCTTAATCCTTAATCCCTCATACATAATACTTAATCCTTGATCCCTTATTTCCATTCTCTAATCTTGAATCCCTAATCTATTCCCTAATACCTAATTCTTATTCCTTTTTCCCAAAGCCTTATTACCTAATCCTTAGTCCCTAAACCCTAACCCTAATTCTTAATTCATTTTCTTGAATCCCTAATCCCTAAACCCTAATTCCTAATCCTTAATCCCTAATACAAAAATAAAAATCCTTCCATTCCTAATGCCTAATCCCCAATCCTTAATTTCTAATATTTCAGCTGTCATCCACTACCCTATAATCAGTCTTCTTCTTCTTCTTCTTCTTCCCCTTCTCCTTCTTTCTCTTCTTCTTTTACTTATTCCTTGTCCACTTCTTGTTCTTCATCATATTCTTTGCCATCTTCCTCTTCTTTTTCATCTTCTTTTTCTTATTCTTCTTCTTCTTCTTCTTCTTCTACCTCCTTCTCTTCTTTCTCTTCCTCTCCTTTTCAAGCTTCTTCTTTTTTTTCTTCTTCAACCTCTTCTTCTTCTTGTTCTTCTTTTTCCTTATCTTCTTCTTCAGCTTTTTCTCTTTATTCTTCTTCTTCTTCTTCTTCTTCTTCTACTACTACTACTACTACTACTACTACTACTACTACTTCTACTTCTTCTTCATCTTCATCTTCTTCTTCTTCTTCTTCTTCTTCATCTTCTCCTTCTCCTCCTCCTTCATCTTCTTCTTCTTCTTCTTCTTTCTTCTTCCTTCTTTCTTCTTCCTTCTTCCTTCTTTCTTCTGGCTTCAGCCATCATCCTTCTTGCTTCTCACTTCATTCTTCTTTCTTCTTCCATCTTCCTTCTTTCTTTCCTTTTTATTTTTTCTTTTTCTTCTTTCTTCTTTCTTCTTTCTTCTTCTTTCTTCTTCTTTCTTCCATCTTCCTCCTTCCTTCTCATTTCTTTCTTCTTCTTTCTTCTTTCTCCCTTTCTTTTCTTCTTCTTTCATCATCGTCTTCTCCATTTTCTTCTTCTTCATCTTCTTCTCCATCTTCTTCTTCTCCATCTTCTTCTTCTTCTCTATCTTCTTCTTCTTCTTCTATTTCTTCTTCTTTATCCAAAAAACCATAATCCCTAATCTTGTACCTCTTTATCCATAACCTATAATCTGTAATCCCTAATCCTTCTCTCTCTCTCATCTATAATCCTAATCCCTAATCCCCAATGTCAAATCCTTAATCACGAATAACTAATCCTTAATATTTTATCTTTAAACCAATCATAATCCTTAATAACTAATCCCTTTTCCTTAAACCTTAATTCCAAATCTTTAATCCCTAATGTCTAATCTTTAATGCCTAATCTTTCATACCTTATCTATAATCTCCAATTCCTAATCCTTAATCTCTTATCCTTATTCTGAATTCCTAATCTTAAATCTCTAATCTCTAAATCCAATACGTAATCCTTAATCCATTAATCAATAACTCTTAATATGTAATCCCTGACCTAATCTGGAATCCCTAATTCTTAATACCAATTCCTAATCCTTAATCCCTAAAGCTTAACCCTAATCACTAATCCATAATCCCTAATTCTTAATTCTTAATCATAAATCCTTATTCTCTAATCTATAATCTTGAATCCCTCCCTCCCTAATGCCTAATCCCAAATCCTTAATAACTAATTCTTAATCCTGAAGTTGTCAGACACTCGTACATAATCTGTCTTCTTCTTCTACTTCTTCCTCTTCTTCTTCCCCTTCTTCTTTCTATTCTTCTTCTTCTTCTTCTTCTTTCTTGTCTTCTTCTTGTTCTTCTTCATATTCTTCTTCATGTTTCTCTTTTTTTCTTCATCTTTTTCTTCTTCCTCCTCCTCTTTCTCTTATTCTACTACTTCTTCTTCCTCTTCCTCTCCTTGCTCTTCTACTTCTTCATCCCTTCTTCCTCTTCTTCCTCTTCTCCTTTTGTTCTTTTTCCTCTTATCCTTCTTCTTTGTCTTCTTCTTCTTCTCCTTCTTCTTCTTCTTCTCCTTCCCCTTCTTCCTCTTCTTCTTCTTCTTCTTCCTCTTCCTCTTCTTCTTCTTCCTCTTCTTCTTCTCCTTCTCTTTCTTCTTCTGCTTCTTCTTCTTCTTCTTCTTCATCTTCTTCCTCATCTTCTTCTTTCGCTTCTTCTCCTTCTTCTTCTTCTTCTTCTACTTCTTCTTCCTCTTCTTCTTCTTCTTCTTCTCTTCTTCTTCTTCTTCTTCATCATCATCATCATCTTCTTCTTCTTCTATCTTTTTCTTATTCTTCTTCTTCTTGTTCCATCCTTTTTCTTGTGCTTTTTCCTCTTTTCCTTCTTTATCCTCCTCTCTTTCTTTTTTTGTACTTCTTCTTCCTCCTCTTATTCTAGTACCATATCTTGCTCTTCTTCTTCTCCCTCCTCTTCTGTTCTTCTTTCTCTTCTTCCTTGTCTTCCTCTCCTTCTTCTTCTTCTTCCTCTTCCATTTTTTCTTCCTCATGTTTCTCTTCTTCTTCTTATTCTTCTTATTCCTCTCCTCCTTATACTTATTCTTCCTTTTCTTCATCTTCTTCAACTTCTTCTTCTTCTTCGTCTTCTTCTTCCTCTTCTTTTACTTCTCCTTATTCTACTACTTCTCTACTTCATCTTCTACTTCTTGTTCTTTTCATTCTACCTCTTGTTCTTCTTCCTCCCCTTCTTTCTCGACTTCTTCTTCTCCTTCTCCTTTACCTTCTTCTTTTCCTTCTCCTTCTTGTTCTCTTCTTTCTCCTTTCCTTTCCCCGCTTCCTTCTCCTTCTTCTACTTTTTCTTCTACTTCTTTCTTCTCTCTTCTTTCTTCTTCTTCATTCTTCTTTCTTATTTTTTCTTCCTTCTTCCTTCTTCCTTCTTCCTTCTTCCATATTCCTTCCTCTATCCATCTTCCTTCTTCCTTCTTCAATCTTGCCTCTTCCATCTTCCTTCTTACTTCTTGCTTCTTCCTACTTCCTTCTTCCTTCTTCTTCCTTCTTTCTTTCTTTTTTCTACTTTCTTCTTTCTTCTTCGTTCTTAATCATTCTTCTTATTCCTTCTTATTTCTTGTTTCTTCCTTTTTCCTTCTTCTTCTATCTTCATCGTCTTCTCCTTCAGCTAACTACTTCTTCTTCTTCTCTTCTACTTCTTCATCTTCTATTTGTTCTTCTTTATCATCTTCTTCTTCATCATCTTTTATTCTACTTCTTTGACTTCTTCTTCTTTTTCTTTTTCTTCAGCTTCCTCTTCTTCTCCTTCTTCTTCTTCTTCTCTTTCTCTTCTTCTTCTTCTTCTTCTACTACTACTACTACATCTTTTTTTCTCCTTCCTCTTCATTTTCTTCTTCGTCTTCTTCTTCATCTTTTTCTTCTTCTTCTTATTTATCATCTTCTTCCTTTTCTTCTTCTTTCTATTCCTCTTAGTGCTCTTCTACCTCCTTCTCGTCCTCTTCCTCTTCCTCTTCTTTATCTTCTTCCTCTTCCTCTTCTTCTTCTTCTTATTCTTCTTCTTTTTCTTCTTCAACTTCTTCTTTCTTCCTTTTTCCTTCTTCTTTGTTCTTTCTTCCTTCTTCCATCTTCTCAATTACTTCTTTTTTTCTTTCCTTACTCTTCTGCTTTCTCTTTCTTCTTCTTCTTCTTCTTCCTCTTCTTCTTCTTTCTTTCTTTTTTTCACCATCTTCTTCTTGCTCCTCTTCTTCTTCCTTTTCTTCTTCTTCTTTTTCTACTTCTTCTTCTTCGCCTTTCCCTTTTCTTATTTTCTTCTTCTTTTCTTATTCTTTTTTTGATTCCACTTCTTCTTCTCCTTCTTCTTCTACTTCTTCTTCTACCTTTTCTTCTTCTTCTTCTTCTCCTTCTTCTTCTCCTCTTCTTCTTCTTCTTCTTCTTCTTTTCTTCTTTATTTTCTTCATTTTCTTTCTCTTCTTCTTCTTCAATTTCTTCTTCTTCTTCTTCTTCTTCTTCTTGTACTTCTTCTTCATCATGTTCTTCTTCCACCTCTATTTCTTCTTCTTCTTCTACTACTTCTTATTTTTGTATTCTCCTTTTTCGTCTTCTTCTTCTTCTTCCACTTCTTCTTCTTTTACTTCTTCTTCTTCTTCTTTTCTTGTACTTCCTCTTCATCATCAACTTCTTCATCTTTGTCTTCTTCACCTTCTTCCTCTTATCTTCTATTTCTTCATCTTCTTCTTCTTCGTCCTGTTCTTGTTCTTCTTTTGTTTCTTCTTCATCATCATCATCTTCTTCTTCTTCTTCTTTCACTTCTTCTTATTCCCGTTGCCTTCTTCTTCTTCTTCTTCTTCTTTCTCGTCTTCTTTTTCAACATCTTCTTCATCTTCTTCATCTACTCCTTATTCCTCTTCTATTTCTTTCTCTACTTTTTTCTTTTCTTCTTCTTCTTCTTCTTCCTCATCATGATCATCATCATCATCTTCTTCTTGTTGTTCTTCTTCTTCTCCTTCGTCTTCCTCATCTTCTTCTTCCTCTACTCCTCGTTCCTATTCCTCTTCCTTTTCTTCTACCTCTTCCTCTTCCTCATCCTTTTCCTCTTCCTCTTCTTCTTTTTCTTCTTCTTCTTCTTCCTTCATCTATCTTCCATGTTCCTTATTCCTTCTTCCTTCTTATTTCTTCCTTGTTCCTTCTTCGTTCTTCCTCTTCCTTCTTCCTTCTTCCTTCTTCCTTCTTCTTTCTTCCTTTGTAAATCTTCTTTGTTCCTTCTTCTTTCTCCTTTCTTGTTTCTTCTTCTTCTTCTTCTTCTACTACTTCTTCTTCTTCTTCTTCTTCTTCTTTCTCATCCTCTTGCACTTCTTCTTCTTCTTCTTCTTCTTCTTTTTCTTCTTCTTCTTTTACCTATTATTATTATTATTATTATTATTATTATTGTTCTTCTTCTTCTTCTTCTTCTTCTGTGCCTTCTTCTTCTCCCTCTTCTTCTTTTTCGTCTTCTTCTTCTTATTCTTCTTCTTCTCCTTCTACTACTTCTTCTAGGTCCTCTTCTTCTTCTTCTTCCTTTTTTTCTTCCTGTTCTTCTTCCTCTTCTCCTTCCTCTACTTGTTTTTCTTCTTTTTCTTCTTCTTCTCCTCCTCCTCCTCCTCCACCTCCTCCTCCTTCTTATTCTTATTCTTAATCCTCTTCTAATTTTTTCCTCTATTTCTTCTTCTTCCTCTCCTCCTTCGTTTTCTTTTTCTTTTTTTTCTTCTTCTTCTGTTTCTACTTCTACTTTTTCTTCTTCTTCTTCTTGTTCTCCTCCCCTGCCTTCTTCTTATTCTTCTTCTTCTTCTTCTTCTTCTTTTCTTCCATTCTTCTTCTTCATCATCATCTTCCTCTTCTTCTTCTTCTTCTTCCTCTTTCTATTCTTCTTTCTCTTCTTCTTCTTCTTCTTCTTCTTCTTCTACTTTTTCACTTTTTGTTTCTTCTTCTTCTTCTTACTCTTATCCTTCTCCTTCATCTTTCTCTCTAATCCTTAGCCCATAATCCATAATCCTTATTATTTAATACCTAATACCTAATCTCTAATTCTTAATCCCCAATCCTTAATCCATAGTTTCTAATCCCTTGTTTCTAATCTTGAATCCTTATCCTTAATTCCTAATCTTGATATCTAATCTTTTATCCCTAATTCATAATCCCTTAACCATAATCCATAATCCCTAATCCTTAATAGTTAAACCTTAATCCTTTAATCCCTAATTTCAAATTCCTAATCCCTAATCTAATACGTAATACCTAATTCTTAATCCTTATTCCCAAATCTCTATTCCCTAATCACTAATCCCTAAACCCTAATAATAATTCTCAATACTTAATCCGAAATCCCAAATCCCTAAACCCTTATCCCTAATACTTAATCCCTAATCCATAAATCTGAATCCCCCTCCAAGATGCTTAATGCTCAATCCCTAATACTTAATTCCTAATCATTAAGCCGTTACACACTACTCTATAATCTGTCTTCTTCTTCATCTTCTTCTTCTTCTTCCTCTTCTCCTTCTCTGTCTTCTTCTTCTTTTTTCTTCCTTTTGCTCATCTTGTTCTTCTTCCAATTCTACTTCATCTTCCTCTTCTTCCAATTCTACTTCATCTTCCTCTTCTTCATCTTCTTCTTCTTACTCTTCTTCTTCATCCTCCTCCTCTCTCTTTTATTCTTCTTCTCCTTCATCCTTCACCCCTTCTTCATCTTCTACTTCTTCTTCCTTTTCTTCTTCTTCTTCTTCACCCTTTTATTCTTCTTCCTCTTCTTCTTCTACCTCTACTTCTGCTTCCTCTTCTTCTTCCCCTTCTTCTTCTTCTTCTTCTCCTTCTTATTCTTCTTCTTACACTTCTTGTTGTTGTTGTTCTTCTTCTTCTTCTTCGTCTTCCTTCTCTTCTTCTTCTTCTTCTTCTTCTTTTTCTTCCTTTCCTTCATCTTTTTCTTTCTCTTCTTCCACTTCTTGTTCTTGTTCTTTTTCTTTGTCATCTTCTTCTTCCTATTCTTCTCCTTTTTCTTCTTCTACTTCTTCCTCTTCATCTTCTTCTTCTTCTTCATTTTCATCTTCTTCTTGTTCTTCTTCTTCCTCTTCTTCCACTTCTTCTTCCTCTACTTCTTCTTCTTCTTCGACTACTTCTTCTAGTTCTTTTTTGCTTTTCCTTCTTTTTCCTCGTCTCCTTCTTCTTTTTGTACTTCTTCTTCTTCATGTTGCTCCTCTTATTCCTCATCTTGCTCTTCTTCTTCTTCCTCTTCTTCTTCTTTTTCTTCCTCATCTCCTTCTTATTCTTCTTCAACTTTTTTCTCATCTTCCTCTCCTTCTTCTTCTTCTTCTTCCTCTTCCTCTTTTTCTTCCTTATCTTTCTCTTCTTCTACTACTTCCTTTTCTCCTTCCTCTTCTTCTTCTTCTTCTTCTTCTTCTTCTTCTGCTTCTTCTTCCCCTACTTCTTCTTCATCTTCTTCTTGTACTTCTTGTCCTTTAACTTCTTCTTATTCTTTTTTTTTTCCCTTCTTCTTATTCTTCTTCTTCTTCTTCATCCCCTTCTTCTTTTATTACTTCTTATTCTTCTTCTTCTTCCTCTTATTCTTCATCTTCTACTTCTTCTTCCTCTTCTTCCTCTTGTTCATCTCCTCCTCCTTCTTTCTCATCATCTTCTTCTTCTTTTCTTTCTTCTTCTTACTCTCCTACACTTCTCATTCTTCTCTTCCATATTTTTCTTCTACTTCTCCATCTCTTTCTTCTTCTTCTTTCTTCTTTCTTCTTTCTTCATTTTTTCTTCTTTATTCTTCTCTCTTCTTTCTCCTTCTCTCTTTTTCTGCCTCTTCTTCTTTTTCCTCCTCCACTTCTTCTTCTTCTTCTTCCTATTATTCTTCTTCATCTTCATCTTCTTCTTGCTCTTCTTCTTCTTCATCTTCATGCTTTTCTTCTTCTACTTTCTTCTTCTTCTTCTTCTATTTTCACTGCTTCTTCTTATTATTCTTCTTCTTCATGTTCATCTTCATCATCATCATCTTCTTCTTCTTCTTCTTCTTCTTCTTCTTCCTCTTCCTCTTTCGCTTCTTCTTCTTCTTATTCTTCTTCTTCTTCTTCTTCATCTTCATCATCATCTTCTTCTTCTTCATCTTCTACTACTTATTCTTCTTCTTCTTCTATTACTTCTACTTCTTCTTCTTCTTCTTCTTCTTATTCTTCCTCTTCTCCTCTTCTTGTTCTTCCTCTTCTTATTCTTCGTCTCCTTCTTTTGCTTCTTCTTCTTCTTCTCCTTCTTCTTCTTCTTCTTCCTCCTCCTTTTCTTTTTCTTCTTCATCATCATCATCTTCTTCTTCTTCTGCTTCTTCTTTTTCTTCTTATACTCCTTCTTCTTCTTCTTCATCTTCTTCTTCATAATCATCTTCTACTTCTACTTCTTCTTCTTCTTCTTCTTCGTGTTCTTCTTCTTCATCTTGTTCTTGTTCATCTTCTTCTTCTTTGACTTGCTCTTTTTCTTCTACTTCTTCTTATTCGTCTTCTTCTTCTTCTTCCTCTCTTGTTCAACTTCTTCGTCTTGTTCTTATTCTTCCACTTCTACTTCGTCCACTTCTTCTTCTTCTTTGTCTTCTGTTCTTTTCTCTTCTTCTTCTTCTTCTTCCTTCTTCCTCTTCTCTTGTTCATCTTTTCCTGCTTCTTCTTCCTCGTCATCTTTTTCCACTTATTCAACTTCTTCTTATTCTTATTCCTCTTCTTCTTCTTCTTCTTCTTCTTCTTCTTCTTCTTCATCTTCTCTTTCTTCTTCCCTTTCCTCTTCATCTTCTTCTACTTCTTATTCTTCCTCAACTTGTTCTTCTTCTTCTTTTTCTTCTTCTTCTTCTTCATCATCTTCATCTTCATCCTTCTTCCTTCTTCCAACTTCCTTATTCCTTCGTCCTTCTTATTTCATTCTCCTTCCTTCTTCCGTCTTCCTTTTACTTCTTCCATCTTCCTTCTTCTTTCTTCCTTCATCCATCTTATTTCTTCTATCTTATTTCCTCTTTCTTCTTTTCTCTTTCTTCTTCTTTCCACTTCTAAGATTTTTTCCACTTCTTGCTCATCGTCCCCTTCTTCTCCATCTTCCTCTTCTGCTTTCACGTCTTCTTCTTCTTGTTCTTCTTCTTCTTCTTCTTCATCATCTTCTTCCTCTTCTTTTTCTTTTTCTTCTTCTTCTTCTACTTCTTCTTCTACTTCTTCTTTTTGCTCTTCTTCTTTTACCTCTTCTTCTTTTTTTTCTTCTTCTTCTTTTTCTTCTTCTCCATCTACTTGTTTCTAATCGTCTTCCTCTTCTTCTTCCTTGACTTGTTTTTCTTCTTTTTCTTCTTATTATTTTTCCTCTTCTATTTCTTTTTCTTCTTCTTCTCCTTCTTCTTCTACTTCGTTGTCTTGTTCTTCTACTTATTATTATTATTATTATTGTTATTCTTTTTCTTCTTCTCTTCGTTTTATTCTTGTTGTTGTTGTTCTTCTTCTTTCTCTTCCTCTTCTTCTCCCTCTTTTTCCTCTTCATCTTCCCCTTCTTCCTCTTCTTTCTTCATATTCTTCTTCCACTTCTTTACCTCCCCTTCTTTTTTGTTGTCTTACTCTTCTCCTTCTTCTTCTTCTTTCTCCCTAATCCTTAATCCCTATTCCCTTTATCTCTAATAACCAATTCCTAATCTTCATCCTAAATCCTACATCTCTTTTTTCTAAACTTTAATTGCTATCCCTAATCCCTATCCTCTAATCCTTAATCTTAAATCCCTTATTTTTAATCCCTAATCCTTAATCTTAAATCCCTAATCTTTAATGCCTAATCCTTAATAATTAATCCCTTAATTCTTAATCCCTAATTATTAATCCATTAACCTTTAATGTCTAATCCCTAATCCTTCAAACCTTAATCCCTAATCCTAAATCCCAATCCCCTAATCCCAAATCCCTAAGTTGTCTCTTCTTCCTCTTCCTCTTTTACTTCTTCGTTTTTTTCTTCTTCTTCCCTATCTTCGTATATACTTCTTCCTCTTCTTCCTCATTTTCCCCTTCTTCTTTTTCTACTTATTGCTGCTCTTCTTCTTCTTCCCCCTCTTCTTCTGCTTCTTCTTCTTCTTCTTTTTCTTCTTCTTCTACGTCATCTTCTTCTTGCTCTTCTTCTTTTTCCTCTTTTTCTTCTTCTTCTTTTTCTTCTTGTTCTTTTTGTTCTTCTTCTTCTTCTTCTCCTTCTTATTATACTTCTTCTTCTTTTCTTCTTCCTCTTCTACTTCTTCTTCTTCTTCCTTTTCTTCTTGTTCTTCTACATCTTCGTCTTCTTCTTCATCGTCTTCTTCCTCCTCTTCTTCTTCTTCCTCTTCTTCTTCTTTTTCTTCTTCTCATTCTTCTTCCTCTACATCTACTTGTATTTCTTCTTCTTCTGTATCTTCTTCATCTTCTTCTTCCTCTAGTTCTTCTTCTTCTTCATCTTCTTCTTCCTCTTCTTCTTCTCCTTCTTCATCATTTTCTTCTTCTCTTCTTCTTATTCTTCTTTTTCTTCTTCATCTTCCTCTTCTTCTTTATCCTCTTGATCTTCCTCTTCATCTTCTCCTCCTTCAATTTATTCACTTTCTAATTCTTCTTCTTCTTACTCTTCTCCTACTTGTTCTTCTTCTTCTTCTTTCTTTTCATCTTCTTCTTCTTCTCTTCTTCTTGTTCCTCTTCTTGTTCCTCTTCTTCATCCTTTTCTTCTTCTTATTCTACTTCTTCATCTTCTTCTACTACCTTTACTTCTTCTTCTTCTTCTTTCTCATTTTCTACTTCTTCATCTTCTTCTTCCTCTTCTTTGTCATCTTCCACTTCTTGTTCTTCTTCTACTTATTCTTTTTCTTCCTTTTCTTCACCATCATCTTCTTCTTCATCATCTTCTTCTTCTTCATCTCCTTGTTCTTCTTTTTTCATCTTCTTCATCTTCTCCTTCTACTTCATAATTGTTAATCTTTATTCCGTAATCATTATCCTTAATCTCTCACTCTCTAATCTATCATCTTTAAATCTGTAATGCCTAAAGAATTCCTTACTAATCCTTAATTTCTAATCCCTAATACATCCTAAATCCATAATCCATAATCTCCAATCCCTAATCCCTAAACCCAAATCCCTAACCCTTAATTCTCAATCCCTAATCTGTAACCCATAATTCTTATTCCCTAATCCCTCATCCTTAATTGCTAATCCTTAATTGCTAATCATTAATTACTAAATCTCAAATCCTTAAACTCTATTCCTTAATACCTAATCCTTAAGTCCTAATCTATAATCTATATTCGTCATCCCAAATCTCTAAAACATAATCCCTAAGCTTAATCGTTAATCCTTAATCCTTAATCCTTAATCCTTAATCTTAATCTCTGATGCTAATCTTATTCCTTTAATCCCTAATCCCTAATCTCTAATCTAAATCTTAAATCTTAAATCCTTAATCTCTAATCTATAAACCCTAATCCTTATTCTCTAATCCCTAACCCTTAATCCTAAATTCCTAATTTTCTTCTCCTTAGTCTTCTTCTTCCTTTAACATTTCTTCTTCTTCTTCTTCTTTTTCTTCTTCTTTTACTACTTCTTCTTCTTCCTCTTCCTCTTCTTCTTCTTCATCTTTTTCTTCTTATCTTCTTCTTGTTCTTCCTTCTCTTCTTCATCCTCCTCTTCTTCTTCTTCTTCTTTTCCTCTTCATCTTTCTCTACTTCTTCTTCTTCTTCAACTTATTCATCCTCTTCTTCTTCTTCTTCTTACCCTTCTCCTTCATCTTCTCCTTCTTCTCCTTCTTCCTCCTCTCCTCTTCTTCTTCTTCTTCTTCTTCTTCTTCTTATTGTTATTCCTTATCTTCCTCTTCTTTTTCTACTTCTTCTTTGTCTTCTTCTTGTTCTTATTCTTTTTCATCCCTTTCTTGTTTTTGTTCTTCTTTTTCTTCTTCTTCTTCTTCCTATTCTCCTTGTTCTTCTTCTTCTTCATCTTCATCTTCATCTCCTGCTTCTTCTCCTTCTTCTTCATAACCTATAATCCCTATTCCTTAATCTTTACTCCTTATTCCCAAATCCCTAATCCTTAACCTCTAATCCCTAATCCATCTCTTCATCCTCTTTTCTTCTATTACTATTTCTTCTTCCTCTTCTTCTTCATCTTCTTCTTCTTCCTCTTCTTTTTCTTATTCTTCTTCATCATTTTCTTCTTCTTCTTCTTCCTCATATTCCCCTTACTCTTGTTCTTCTTCTTCTTCCTCTTCTTCTTTTCCTTCTTCTTCTTATTCCTTTTCTTTTTCTTCTTCTGCTTCTTCTTCTTCGTCTTCTTCTTCTTCTACTTCTTCTCCTTCTTCTTCTCCTTCTTCTTCATCAAATTCTTCTTCTTATTGTCCTTCTTCTTCCTCTTCTTCTTCTTCCACTTCTTCTAATTCTTCTTCTTTTTCTTCTTCCTCTTCTTCTTCTTCTTCCTCTTTTTATTCTTCTTCTTCTTCTTCCTCTTCTTCTTCTCCCTCTTCGTCTTCCTATTCTTCTTCTCCCTCTTCTTCTTCTTCTTCTTGCTCTTACCTTCTTCTGTTTCTTCTCCTTTTTATTCTTCTCCTTCTTCTTCTTCTTCTTCTTCTTCTTCTTCTCCTCCTCCTCCTCCTTGTTCTTTTTACTCTTCCTCTTCTTCTTCTCCTTCTTCCTCTTCCTTATCATCTTCTTCTTCTTTTTCTTATTCTTATTCTTCTTCTTCTTCTTCTTCTTGATCTTCTTTTACCCTTTCTTTCTCTTCTTCCTCTTCTTCTTCTTCTTCTACTTCTTCCTCTACATCTTCTTCTTCTTCTTCTTCTTCTTCCTCTTCTTCTTCTTCTTCCTCATCTTCTTGTTCTTCTTCTTCTTCGTCTTCTTTGTCTTTCTCTTCTTACACTTCGCCTTCTTTCTCTTCTTCTTCCTCTTCTTTATTTTCTTGTTGTTGCTCTTCTACTTCTTCTTATTGTTATTATTCTTCTTCTTCTTCTCTTTCTTTTTCTTCTTCTTCTTCTTTTTCTTTTTCCTCTTCTTCTTCTTTCTTTCCCTCTTCTTCTTCTTCACTGTTTTATTTTTCCTCTTTTTTCCCTCTTCTTCTCTATCATCTTCTTCTTCTTCTCTCTAATCTTCATCTTTAACTTCTTCTTCTTCTTCATCGTCTTCTCCTTCTTTTTCTTCTTATTTTTCTTCTTCACCTCCTTCTTTTTCCTTTTGTTATTTTTATTCTTCTTCTTTTTCTCCTATTTCTTCATCTTCTACTTCTTTTTCTTCTTCTTCTTCTACTATTTCTTCTTCCTCTTCTTCTTTTCTGATCCCCAATCGATCCTTAATCCCTAATACTTAATCCTTGATCTCTAATTCTTAATGTTATCCCTAATCCTTAAACCTTAATCCATAATCCCTAATCTCTAATCCCTAATTCCTAATCTCTAGTCTTTTGTCTCTAATGCTCAATCCCAATCCCTCCATTCCTAAGCTTTAATTCCTAATCCCTTATCCTTAATTTTTAATTCTTAAACCCTTACCCTAACTATAACTATTTAATCTCTTATCATTAATCCGTAATCTCTAATCACTAATCTCTAATCCTTAATAATCCAAAATCCCTATTCTTTAATCCCTAATCTTAAATTATTAATCCATAATCTTTAGTAATTAACCTTTTAATCCTAAATCTCTAATCCCTAATCATTAATCACTTTATCCTTAATCTCTCCTTCTAAATCTTTAATCCCTAATCCCATTTTACTTATTCCTTAGTTCTAACTCTTTAATCCCTAATCCTTAATCCTTAAACCCTAATACCTAACTGCTAATCCATAATCCCTAGTCCCTGATCGTTGATCCCTATATGATAATCCCTAATCCCTTCCTCCTTAATCCCTTATCACTAGTAACCCCTAATACCTATTCCATCACTTCATCCTACTCTACTTCTTCTACTGCATTTTGTTCGTCTTCTCCTTCTTCTTCATCCACTTCTTCTTTATCATCTACCTCATTTTCTTCTTCTTCATTTTCTTCCCCTTCTTCCTCATTTTCCTCTTCATCTTCTTCTTCCTCCTCTTCTTCTTCTTCTTCTTCTCCATCTTCTTTATTCTTCTGTCTTTACTTCTTCTTCTTCTTCTTCTTCTACTTCTTCTTCCTCTTCTTCTTCTTCCTCTTCTTCTTCTTCTTCTTCTTCTTTTCTTCTTCTTCTCCTTCTCCTTATTATTATTATTATTCTTCTTCTTCCTTCTTTGTTTATTCTTATTTATTTTTTCTTCTATCTTCTTTCTTCTTTCTTCTTCCTACTTCCTTCCTCCTTCCTTCTTCCATCTTCCTTCTTCTTTCCTCTTGCCTTCTTCCTATCTTCTTTCTTCTTCTTTCTTCTTTTTCTTCTTCCTCTTTTTCTTCTTCTTCCTCCTCTTCTTCTTTTTTCTCCCTTCTTCATTTGTCCTTCTTCCTTGTCCCTAATCCTTAATCCTTAATTCCTAATCCTTAATCCGTAATCACTAATTCGTTGCTAATCTCCAACCCTTAATCTTTAATTCCTTTCTAAACTTCAATCCTTAATACCTAATCCCTAATCCTTATTCTATAATCTGTAATCCCTAATCCTTAATCTCTAATCCATAACTCCTAATCCTTAATCACAAATCTCTAATCTTTAATCCCTAATCTCTAATGTTAATACTAATCCATTAATATCTAATCCCTAATCTCTAAAATCAAATCCTAAATCCTACATCCCTAATCACTAATCTCTAATCTTTAACCCTAATTTGTATTCGTTGATCCTTAATCCCAAATCTTGAATTCTAAATCCCTAATCCTTAATAATTAATCCCTCAATTCTTAATCTCTAATCATTAATACCTAGTCTTTAATTGTTAATCCTTAATCTCAAATCCCTTGTCGTTAATCTCTAATCTCTATTCCCTTATCCATAATCCCTAATCCTAAATCTGTAATCTTTAATAGTTAATTCCTTCAACCTTAATCCAAAATTTATAATCTTTAATCATTAATCCCTTTGTCCTAAATATCTAATCCCTAATCCTTATTCCTCTTAATTATTCCATAATCCCTACTCTCTAATGCTTAATCCTTAACACTTAAGCACCACTCCCTAATTGCTAATCCATAATTCATTATCCCTAAACCGTATTGCTTAATACCTAATCCCTCTCTCTAATCCCAAATCCCTAATCCTTAATCCCTAACACATAATCTCTAATCCTTAATCCATCCCTCCTTAATTTGTAATCCGTATTCCCAAATCTAGATTACTTAATCTATCCCCTTTTAATTCGTAATCCCTAATCCATCTCATCTTTCTGTTCCTCTTATTTTTTTTCTCTTCTTCTTCCTCCTCCCATTCTTCTTCTTCTTCCATATTTTCTTCTTCTTGCTCTTCTTCTTCCTTTTCTTCCTCAACTTTCTCTTCTCCTTCTTCTTCATACGTCTTTCTTTTCTTCTTCTTCATCCTCCTCCTCCTCTTCTTCTTCCTCCTCTACTTTTTCTTTTCTTCTCTTTCTCCTTCTATTCTTGTTTTTCTGGTTCCTGTTTTTCTTTTTCTTCTCCTCCTCCTCCTTCTACTTCTATTTCCTATTCTTCTTCTTCTTCTTCTTTAGTTTCTCTTTTTTCTACTCATCCTTCACTTTCTCCTTCTCCTTCTCCTTCTCCTACTCCTCCTTCTCTTTCTCCTTCTCCATCTCCTTCTCCTTCTCTTTCTCCTTCCCCTCCTCCTTTTACTCTTTCGTCTCCTCATCCTCCTTCACCTTCTCTTCCTCTTTTTTCTTCTTCTTCTCCTTCTCCTTCTCTTCCTCGTTCTCCATCTCCTTCTCCTTCTCTTTCTCCTTCCTCTCTTCCTTTTCCTCCATCATCTCCTCATCCTCCTTCTCCTTCCCTTTCTCCTTATTCTTCTTCTTCTAACTCTTCTTCTTTTCCCTTTTTTCTTCTTTCTTCTTTCTTCTTCGTTCTTCCTTCCTACTTCCTTCTTCGATCTTCCTTCTTCCTTCCTCCTTCCTCCTTCCTTCTTTCTTCCTTCTTTCTTCTTCCTTCTTCTTTATTCTTCCTCTTCTTCTTCCTTTTCTTCTTCTTCTTCTTCTTTTTGCACCTCCTCTTCTTCTTTTGACTTTCTTCTTTCTTCGTTCTTCCTTCTTCCTTCTCCCAACTCCGTAATTGCTAATCCTTAATCCTTAATTACAAATCCATTCCTAATCTCTAATTCTTTAACTTTAATCCCTTACCTCAATCCTTAATCTCTAATGCCTAAACTTTAATCCATTATACTTAATCCTTAATCTCTCATCTCTAATCCCCTATCCATCATCCTTAATCTCTGATTCTTAATCCCTAATCCTTAAGCTTTAATCATAAATTCTTAATCCTTATTCCCTAATCCCTAATCTCTCATGCTAATCTTAATTAATTAATCTCTAATCTCAAAACTCTAATATCTAATCCTAAATCATAAATCCCTAATCACTGATCTCTACTCCTTAATCTATAGTCCCTATACCCTAATCCCTTGTCCTCAGTCCTTAACCTCTAATCATTAATCTCTAATCCATCGCCTCTTCTGCTACTTTTTCTTTTTCTTCATTTTCTTCTTCCTCCTTATTTTCTTCTTCTTCTTCTTCCTTCTCTTCTTCCACTTCTTCCGTACCTTCTTCTCCTTCTATTTCTTCTTCTTCTTCTTCTTCCTTCTCTTCTTCCACTTCTTCCTTACCTACTTCTTCCTCTTCTTCTTCTTCTTCTTCCTCTTCTTCTTCTTTTCTTCTTCCTATTCTTCATTTTTAACTTCTTCTTCTTCTTTTTTTTCTTTGACTACCTCTTCTTCTTCTTCTTCTTCTTCTTCTTCTTCCTCCTCTTCATCTTCTTCTAATTCTTGTTCTTCTTCTTGTACTACATCTTCTTCTTTTTCCTCTTCTTCTTCTTCTTTATTGTCTTCTTGCTCTCCTTCTTCCTCTTCTTCTTCTTCTTCCTTTTCTTCTTCCTCTTCTTCTTCCTCTTCTTCTTCTTCTTCTCCTCCTTTTCTTCTTTTATTTCTTCACCTTCTTCTTCTTGTTCTTCTTCCAACTCTTTTATTTCTCTTTGTTCTTCTTCTTCTTCTTTCTCTTATTCTTCTTCTTCTTCTTCTTCTTAGTCTTCTTCTTCTTTTTCTTCTTCTTCTTCTTCTTCTTTTTCTTCTTCTCCTTCTTCTTCTTCTTCAATTTCTTCTCCTTTTTCTTCTCCTTCTTCTCCTCTCCTTCTTCTACTTCTTCTTTTACTACTACTTCTTTTTCATCTTCTTCATCTTCTTCTCCCACGTCTTCTTCTTCTTCTTCTTCTTCTTCTTATTCTTGTTGTTCTTCTTGTTCTTCTTGCTATACTACATCTTCTTCTTCTTTCACTTCTTTTTTTCCTCTACTTCTTTACTTTCTACTTTTTTTTCATCTTCTTCTTCCTCCTCCTCTTCTTCTTCCTCTATTTGTTTTCCATCTTCTCCTTCTTCCTCTTCTATTTCTTCTTATTCTTTTTCTTTTTCTTCTTCTTTTTCTCCTTCTTCTTCTTCTTCTATTTCTTAGTCTTCTTCTTCTTCTTCTTCTTCTTCTTCTTCGTCTTCATCTTGTTCTTCTTTTTCTTCTGCTCTTCTTTATGTTCTTCTTCTTCCTCTTCATCATCATCTTCCTCTTCTACTTATTCATCTTCTTCTTCTTCCTCTTCTTCTTCATCTTCCTATTCATCTTCCACTTCTTCTTCTTATTCTTCTTGTTTTATTTCTTCACCTTCTACTTCTTTTATTTCTTCACGTTCTTTTTCTTCTTCTTCTTCTTCCTACTCTTCCTCTTCTCCTTCTTCTTCTTCTTCTTCTTCTTCTTCCTCTTATTCTTCTTCTTCATTTTCTTCCTCTTCTTTATTTCTTATTCTTCTTTTTCTTCTTCTTCTTCTCCTTCTCCTTCTTCTTCTTTGTTTTCTTCTCCTTCTTCTTCTTCTTCTTCTTATCTCCTTCTTCTTCTACTTCTTTTTCTTCTTCTTATTCATTGTTTCTTCTTCTTCTTCTTCTTCTTTGCCTTCTTTTTCTTCTTCTTCTTCTTCTTCTTCTTCTTCACCATCTTCTTCTTCATAATCCTTAATCTCTATCTTCTAATCCCTACTCCTCAATCCCTCCCTGCCTTATCTGTAACTCATAATCGCTAATCTGTAATCCCTGATCAATCCCTCCCTAATCTGTAATCCTTAATCTCAAATCCCTAATCTGTAATCTTTAATCCCGAGTCCCTAATGCCTAATCTGTCCATAATCCTCAATCCCTAACCATTAATCCATAATCTCAAATCCTTAAACCTTAATCCCTAATCTATATTTTGTAATCCTTAATCTCTAATCTCATATCTCTAATCCTAATCCCTAATCCATTATCTTTAATCCTAACCCTAATCCTTAAGCCTAATCTTTGTCACTTAATCTCTAATCCTTAATCTCTAGTCAATAATCTTAAATCTCGAATCTCTTATAACAAATCCCTAACTCATAATCTTTAATCTATATTATGTAATCTATAATCCTAAATCCTTAATCTCCAATCCTTAGCAATTAATCTCTCAATCCTTAATCCCTAAACCTTAATCATAAATCCCTTCATCCCAAATCCTTAACCCTAATATCTAATCCATATTACTTATTTCTCATTCCTTACTCCCTACTTCCTAATCACTAATCTTTAATCTCTAATCCCAAATTCATAATCCCTAATCTTTAATCCATAATTAATAATGCCTTATCTTTAATCCTTAACATTAAATCAAAAATCCATCCCTAAATAATGTCTAATCCCTAATCTCTAACCTCTAATCAATAATCCCATGTCAATCTCTTCTTCCTCTACCTCTGCTTCCTCCACTTCTTCCTATTCTTCTTCTTCTTCTTCTTCCACTTATCCTTCTTCTTCTTCCTCATCTTCTTCTACTTCTTCCTCATCTTCCTCATCTTACTTTTCCTCATCTTCTTCTTCTTCTTCTTCTTCTTTCTCTTATTCTTCTTCTTCTTCTTCTTCCTCTTCTTCTTTTTCTTTTCTTCTTCTTCTTCTTTCTCATCTTCTTCTACTTCATCTTCTCCATTTTCTTCTTCTTCTTCACCTTCTCCTTCTTCTTTCTCTTCTCCTCCTCTTCTTTTTCTTCTTCTCCTTCTTTTTCTTGTTCTTCTTCTTCGTCTTCTTCTTCTTGTTCTTCTTCTTCGTCTTCTTCTTCTTTTTGTTCCACTTCTTCTTCCTCATCCACCTTCTCTTCTTTTTCTTCTTCTTCTTCTTCTTCTTCTTCTAGTTCTTCTTCTTCTTCTTCTTCTTCTTATTCTTCAGCTTTTTTCTCTCCTTCTTCTTCTTCTTGCTTTTGTTGTTCTTCTTTTACTACATCTTTTGCTTCTTCCTCTTCTTTTTCCTAATCTTCTTCTGCTTTTTTATTTTCTTCTTGTTCTTCTTCTTCCTCATCTTCTTCTTCCTCTTCTACTTCCTCTACTTATCATCATTTTCTTCTTCTTCTTCTTATTGTCCTTCTTTTTCTTCTT
>JAIUJO010000123.1:1405000-1407500 GCA_023846275.1 Vanilla planifolia | reverse complement strand
CTTCTTCTTCCACTTCTTCTTCCATTTCTTCTTCCTCTACTTGTTTTTCTTCTTCTTCTTCTTCTTCTCCTTCTCCTTATTCTTCTTTTACTCCTTATTCTTAATCTCCTACCTCTTCTATTTATTTTTATTCATCATCATCATCATCTTCTTCTTCTTCTTCTTTGTCTTCTTCTTCTTCTTCTTCTTCTTCATCTTCTTCTCTTCTTCTCTTCTTCTTCTTCTTCTTCTTCTTCTTCTTTGTCTTCATCATATTCTTCAACTACTACTACTTCTTCTTCTCTTTCTTCTTCTTCTTCTTCATCACCATCAACATCTTCTTCTTCCTCTTCTTCTTCTACTTCTTTCTCCTCTTCTCTTATTTCTTCTTTTTCTTCTTCTTCCTCTTCTTCTTGTTCTTCTTCTTCGTCTTCTTCATCTTCTTCTTCTTCTTCTTCTTCCGTTTCTTCGTCTCTTCTTCTTGTTGTATTTCTTCTTCTTCATCTTCTACTTCTCCTTTTTTTCTTCATCTTCCTCTGCATCTTCTTCTTCTTCTTGTACTTGTCCACCTTCTTCTTCTTCTTTTTCTTTTTCTTCTTCTTCTTCCTCTTCTTATTCTACTTTTTCTTCTATGTATTCTTCTTCTTCCTCTTCTTCTTTTTTCTCTTCTTATTCTTCTTTTTCTTTTTCTTCTTGTTCATCTTCTTCTCCTTTTTTTACTTTTTCCTCTTCTTCTTCCTCTTCTGCTTCGTCTACTTATTCTTCTTCTTCTTTTCTCCTTCTTCTTCTACTTCTTTTTCTTCTACTTCATCATCTTCTTTTTCTTTTTCTTCTTCTTGTCCTTCTTCTTCTTCATCAACTTTTCTTATTCGTTTCTTCTTATTTTTCTTCCTTTTCTTCTTCATCTTGCACTTCTTCTTCTTCTTCTTCTTCTTCTTCTTCCTATTCATCTTTCTCTTCTTCATCATCTTCTTCTGCTTCTTCTTCTTCATCTTCATCAACTTCTTCACCTTCTTCTTCATCTTTTTCACCTTACTATTCTCCTTCTTCTTCTTCTTCTTCCTCTTCTTCTTCTTCTTCTTCTTCTTCTTACTCTTCTTCTTTTTCTTCATCATCATCATCATCATCATCATCCTCATCATCTTCTTCTTCTTCATCATCATTATTTTCTTCTTCTTCCTCCTCCTCTTCTTGCTCATCTTCCCCTTCTTCTTCTTCATCATCATCATCGTCTTGTACTTCTTATTATTCTTTTTCTTCCATTTGTTCTTCTCCTTCTTCTTCTTCTTCTTCGTCTTCTCCTTCTTCATAATTGTTAATCTTTATTCTATAATTCTTACAGTTTAATCCCTCCTTTCCTATTCTCTCATCCCTTATTCAATAATGACTAATGCACCCCTCCCTAATCCCTAATCCATAAACCATCCTCAACCCATAATTCCTAACCCTTAATCCTCAATCTTTAATCCCCAATCTATATTCCTTAATCCTTAATCCTTAATACTTAATCCCTAATCCTTACTCACTAATCCATAATACTTAATCTCTAATCCCTAATCTCCAAACCTTAATCTTTAATTCCTAACCTCTAATCTCTAATCTCTAATCCTTAAACTCTAATCCTTAATACCTAATTCTTAATCTCTCATTGTTTATCTATAACCCATTATCCCTATCCAAAATCTCTATTCCCAAATCCCTAATCCTTAATCACTAATATCTAATCCTTAATCCTTAATCTCTAATCCTAATCCTAATCCTTTAATCTCTAATAAAAAATCTCTAATCTCTAAGCCTAAATTTTGTATCCTTAATCTCTAATCCCTAGCCCTTAATCTTGTTCCTCTAATCCTAATCCATATCCCTAAATCCTTAATCTCTAATCCCTAAACTCTAATACTTAATCCATAATAATTCATATCTTAATTCTTAATTCTTAATTTTTAATCTCTAATCTCTAATCATTAACCACTTCATCTCTAATCCCTAATCCATAATCCTTAATCACTAATCCATAATTCTTTAACTCATATTCCTTGATACCTAATGCCTAATCCTTCATTCCATAATAACAAATCTCTAGCCTATAATCCTTAATTTCTTATCCGTCTCTTCTTCCTCCTCTTCTTTTACTTCTTGTTTTTCTTCCTCTTCTTCTTCTTCTTCAATCTCTTCTTCTTTTACTTCCTAAACTTCATCTTCTTCCATTTTCCCTTCTTCATCATTTTCCACTTCTTCTTCTTCTCCTTGTTCTTCTTCCTCTTCTTTTTCTTCTTCTCCATCTTTTTCTTCTTCAACTTCCTCTTCCTCTTTTTCTTCTTCTTATTCTTCTTCTTCCTATTTTTCTACTTCTTCGTCTTCTTCTTTTATGTATTCTTCTTTTTTTTCATCATCTTCTTCTTCTTTTTTTTCTTCATCTTCTTCTTCTTCTTGTTCTTCTTTCTCTTCTTCTTCTTCTTCCACTTGTTCTACTCCTTCTTCTTCTTCTTCTTCTTCTTCTTCTTCTTCTTCTCCTTCTTCT